>CM077263.1:7066069-7091069 GCA_039654775.1 Spinibarbus caldwelli
TTTCATAAGGCAAATTTGCTTTTACTCCCACCCAGTTAATGAAATGAAGCAAGAACATCCTCAGAGTGGCAGAAAAGGAAGTGGCCCAAGTGGCACCAGCCGAATTTTTCCATTCTATTTGAGTAAACACTCCGGATCGAGAAGTCATGTGGCATTCATTGATTGACAGATCTCTATTACAAAAGCTTATCGTATCCCTGTCTGCAATTATCCATCTGGAGGATTGGCCGGAGATTTGATTTGTGAGGGGATCATGGTCACACAGATGTGCGAGGAGGAGACATATGATAACCTGCTATGTGCACTTCATTAGCTCTTTTCTCCACATGCTAATGCTAATCTTCCTCTCTATAACTCCAACCCTACAGTGACCCACTGATGGTGTCGCACACAGCTCAAAAACTATGGGAGGTTCTAAGACAATGATGGATGTTTGATGATGAAGCACAGTGCAAACAGGCTAATCTTTGTTTTATTGCTTGTCTTTCTTAGGGGGATTTTTGACGCGCTATATATATATATATATATATATATATATATATATATATATATATATATATATATATAGCTAGATTTGAACCTCCCTGTCCCACATGAGAACCTCAACTCAACATATTTTGCCCTCTAAGATGAAGAGCATGAGTTGTTCTCTGGTAGATGCCACAGGTTGTCGGTGTGTAAAAATATTTCAGTACTACCTGAACATTAAATATTGAAAATGAAAATATTTGAGTACAATAAGGTCATAATGGTTTATGTTAGTTAATGCAGTACCTAATATTAACTAACAATGATCAATACATTTGATGCAGTATTTATTCATCTTTGGTCACTGTGTTCATTCATGTGTTAATTCATGTTAGCTCCAATAAATTACATTAACAGATACAATTTAGTATTAGTAATTCTCAAAATTAACATTAAGATTAATAAATGCTTTATAAAAACATCAAAAATAATGAATGTTCATTTTAAACCATGTTACAAACCTATGTTAATAATCATATTGTTTTAATAATTGTATGATTACTAACATAAAATTTGTTTTGGGATTGTAATAACCTCATAAAACAATTAATGTACATTTTAAACCATGTTGCAAAATATACCTAAAAAATGTTCAAATTTTAAATATCTTAAAAATTTAGGTAATGTCATAATAATAATTAAACATGAATTAATAAATTAATAAGCAAACAAACAAACAAACACACTAATATTAAAATTAAATCATATATTTAAAATTATAATAGTTACAAAGTTATTATAATAATTAGCTAATTATTAACATACAATTTAATTAGAATTTTCATGTTTGTTACAAACTTTTGTTTAAATACCTAAAAAATTTAAAATATATTTTAAATATCTTAAAAACGTAGGAAATGTCTTAATAATAACAAACAAACAACAAACACACTAATATTAAAATGAAATCATATATTTAAAATTATAATAGTTACAAAGTTATATAATAATTAGCTAAATATTAACATAAAACTTAATTAAAATTTTAATGTTTGTTACAAAACTTCTTTAAATACCTAAAAACTTTAATATATATATTTTAAATACCTTAAAAATCTAAGAAATGTCATAATTAAACATGAACTAATAAATTAATAAATAAACAAACGAACAAACTAATACTACAATGAAATCATATATTTAGTAATTATAATATTTACTAAATTCTAATAATTTAATAATTATATATATATATATATATATATATATATATATATATATATATATATATATATACACACACATATATTATACTAATTATCATTTTATTATACACACACACACACACATCATCATCATCATCATCATCATCATCATCATCATCATCATCATCACATCATTCATTGTTAGTAATGTTAGCAATGGTAACAAATTGAACTTTAAAACCATAAACCACACACACACACACGCACACACAATATTTACAAGACCATGGTACTACAATGGCACTTTTTGTTAGCTCCGACTTGTAGTTGTATGAAGGCTACTCAGGGCTTTGTGACGGGCGACTGTGAGGAATGCTGACTGGTTTGTGAAGTTATCTGTGTACTGAGTGCTGAGGGTGTGAGGGACAGTAACTGATGGAGCTGGGTGTGTGTGTGTGGTTGAGTCATGTTCAGTGTTGCATGTCTGTGGTTATGGGGTATAGTTATGTATGGGGGGCATATAGTATGTGGTTGGAAATGGGTCAGCTATGACATGAGGAAGGGAAAGAGGCTTTTTACATCTCCACTGGAGTGAATGCAGAGACGCTTCACTACCTTCACTAATATACCCTACTGACTTACTGCAGATTCTCTCTCTCTCTCTCACTCACACACACACACACACACACACACACACAGACACAGGTTTCCATGTGTTATGGGGACATTACATGGACGTAATGGTTTTTATACTGTACAAACTGTATTTTCCATCCCCTTATCCCAAACCTACCCCTCAAACAAAACTTTCTGCATTTTTAGAAATTTTAGAATTTAGAATTTAGAATTAGAAATACCAGGTACACACACACACACACACACACACACTCTCTCTCTCTCTCTATCTCTCTCTCTTCTTATTGATTTGTGTACTGCCTGTAGATAATGCAAAAATAACATTAACAATTAAAACCCAGTTGAAAAGCAGTGAATTCTTAAAAAATAACACCTTAAACATACATTACTAACCTCATATTTTTATGGTTTTGCTGCAAGGTGAAGCACATTTCTTCAAAGTCACACATGCGCTGAAGCCTCAGGAGCCGCTCTGGAATGAAGGGTAAAGAAATGTAAATGTCTCTTTCATTGTATAAAACATAGTAACCACATTTCCATAATACAATGTGTGAGTGTGAGGTTTAGTTTTCCTCCATTTGACAGACTATTGCATGTGAAATGAACAATTTCAGGCTCTTTAAAGGCTCTCAGGAGCTTGGGTCCCTCTCCCCGTCTAGACATTAAACAGACTCTTCTCTGACCACCCAGGTGCCTCTCTTTTATTTATCACGGATGACACCTCTGCGAACGAGACAGGAGAATCTTCCTTCACTCTTCTCTCAGCTGCCACAACAGACCTGACAGCTGTCGCTTTTCACTGACGGCAGACTTTTTGCTTTCTTCCGAAGGACAGTTTTTTAATCACGCTTGTGAAATGCGTTCTTGATGTCTTTTCGAACACTTTAATTCGCTGCTATTTCCATATGTTGCAGGGAAGATGTGAATTTTAACGATTTTCTGATGATTGTTGCGTGATTTATTTGAAGGCAAGTGCCGCATCCACATTAGTAAACACTTTTCCTGCTCACTGACCGCAAAGATGCACGATCTAAAACCATATATCTAAAACTAGTGAAACGAAGATGACAAAAAAAGAAAAGTAATGCAAGAAAAGGAGTAAACTTTCTTTCCCTCTCTCTAAAGATTTCGAGACAGCACACGGCCTGGTTTATTCTTAGTCAGTCCGGTAGCAGTAGGCTGGTAAAATGATATGAGAATGGACTCAAAACAGCTGAAAATTAATCATTGTGTTCTGGCGAACTGGAGAATTCAATACCTCTGCTATAGCCGTCGATAACGCTGACCAGAGCTTCATGTCTTCAGACCGTTTTACACTCTAGCGGAACTAATTGTGCTCAGTTGGGAATACTGACATTTGATTTCTCTTTCAGAGAAAATATAAACATATTGTGTGGCTGAAATTCAATAGTGCCAAGCAGCTTTTAAGCTCTCTGTTGAAGGGTATTTCTCACATAAACAAAACACACACAAATTTACACTTCAGACACTTGCCACAAATACGGTACACTTTGGTGATCCATTAATTTAGGAAGAGAAAAATTACATTAGAAGGAATTTATTTTCAGCTTCTTTTGTTAGATGAACTATTTTCAGAATCTAACATAAAATTATCCTAGCATGAAAAGTAGCTAGATTTAAAAACATCAAATGTATGTTTTCCAAGATTTTGGCCTGTAGCACGTGTGGACCTTCTTGACTGTATCCAAAGATGAAAATTAATTAATTAATTAATTATATCATTACTTTGAAATTAACTGGCTGTTGAATTGATATTCAAACTATTTTGAGTATAGTTTCTCAGTTAACAAATTGTGTGTGTGTGTGTGTTCTATTCACTAATCTTCAAAATAATAATAATGATAAAATAAAAAATGTGTGTGTGTATATATATATATATATATATATATATATATATATATATATATATATATATATATACATGCACATTTTTTTGTTTTATCATTATTATTATTTTATATATATATATATATATATATATATATATATATATATATATTTTTTTTTTTTTTTTTTTTTTTTGAGCAAAAAATAAATATCATACATTTTTCCCTGATATACAGAAGACACCCACTAAAATGTCATTCAGTGTAACAATCTTGTCAGGCATATTTACAACAAAAATCAATTTATGACATATTAAAAAACTAATTACTTTTACCCCAAATACTAATTAGTTGAAATTTTACATTTTTAAAATTTGCCACTATCCTACGTTTTGCCCATTTGTCAGTAAGAATTTTTCACTCATTTAAAACAATAAAATTTAATATGCTCCCTTATTCTTTTATATATTTTAATATGTACAAGTCAGAAAAAGCATGTTGTTTGAATTTTTACATAAATATTGTGTTACACTGAATGACAATGTAACATTATTTCAACCAAATTTTGACATTTTATTCTCCAAAAACTTATTTGAAACCTTAAAAGTAGACACTATACTTACATTTAATGTGCTTTCTATGGACATAAAATCACTTTTGTAAATTTCTACTGATGCGGACATCTTAACGTCTTTGACCCATATATATGCAAGTCAGGTTCAATTTTGTACCCTATTCATAAAAATGTGTCTTCTTAAAAATAAATATAAAACTGAAAGGGGCATTTTTTCTCATACTCTCAGAACTAAGAGTTGTTCAAAAAATCTCTCTCTGAATAAAGATGAGATGTGGTAGATTTACATTCCTTGATGACTAAGGATTGTGAGTAATTATGAGGATCCTTGCTAGATTTAATCTGTGCAGCATGTGGTATGATTGGCCAAGCAAACTAATCAAACTACCCCCTCACACACACACACACACACACACACAGAGAGAGAAAGACAGAGACAGAGGTCATCGCAACTCCAACAAATTATATTCACCTCTCCACTGCAGAAAATGTCAATAATTTCAGAAATAGTTTTAGAAGATTCTTACAGAAGGACACAAGTGGGAATTCATGAAAGAATAAATAAATTGCTGGTGAGGTTTTGATTAACTGGCATGGTTAGCATGGCAAATCCCCCTAAAGATTCGGAGATTAGAATGCAAAGTGTCTAAAAGCTCATAAAAGCAGTGTTTTCCCTCAGGAAAGTGGTGGTATTGTTCATATTCAGTGCATTTTCTGCGAAAACAAGCATTTAATCACATTGTGTGGAATGAATGTGTAATATGCCCCGAGTGCGTATAGCATGCAAAATGACTTTGAATCTCCTCACCGCTTTAGCGCTGCACCCAACAAACAGAACCACAGTGGATGCAGCAGTGTTTATAATCATATCTGCCTGTGTTCTAATACCAAAATAATTTCAGGCCAGAATATTCTTCATAAAATGCGGCCTGTTTAGATAGATTAGGATGGAGATGTCTCAATTGATTGAGAAAGGTGAAATAATGCCGGCAGTGTACGAAAAAGGTAGACAGCTGGCCAATATATCAGTGGATTTACACAAAAGGATTAAGCGCTGGTGTAGAACACAATTGTATTATAGACTAATACATATTATGTTCCCAGTTCTCAGTGTTAATTCTGAGAAACATATTTAACTTCAAATAATTTTGATCTGGGGAAAGTAGAACAATGGGCTGACTGCTTATGTTACAGATTAAACCAGTATTTAGAACCTTATGCTGTGAGTTGAAATCGTTAATATTAAACAAATGCCTTGAAGTAATATCATTTATGAATAGATAGGAAGCAGCATTATTTGAAAGGAAATTACTGTTTTGCAAAAATGAAAAAAAAAAATACATTTGGCATTAATCAAATAGTGGAGAGCAACATCTAATAAATATTCATTCTAGGATTAGTTCAAATTGTTCTGTGAGAATGAGAGAAACTACGTTACTCTGTTTATGTTTTGTTTAACATCCCCATAATCCAAGTCACGTTTCTACTGATGGAAGTTTTCTAATTGCTTTAAAACCCCATGAAATACTTTGAGAATCAAAGTTTTGA
Source organism: Spinibarbus caldwelli (assembly GCA_039654775.1). Classification (NCBI taxonomy): domain Eukaryota; kingdom Metazoa; phylum Chordata; class Actinopteri; order Cypriniformes; family Cyprinidae; genus Spinibarbus; species Spinibarbus caldwelli. Next base: position 7,072,348 of record CM077263.1, read on the forward strand.
CATATTTCTTGTGTTGACACATTTACTATGGAAACAGTACGTATAGTAGGCTTTAGTTTATCTCATAACCACAAGCCATAATTTGCTATTCACTGGTTGATTCTGGGGGAGGGACATGCTCAATCTAGAAAGCATCTGATTGGACAGAAATCAGTACAGTGCAGGATGAGTCATACATATTTTTGAGCAGTTTTCATGAAAGTGGAATGATATATTTATTAAACGTGTAAACTCTAAAGTCAACATTTGCATTAAAAAAACATGGTGTAGAAAAAGTTTTCACTCAGGAAATGCTAGTAAATTTTTACAATTAATTACCAAAAAAAAGTGCAAGAAACATTGAAATGTTTAAGTAGAAATACTGAACTTGTATGTTCTTCTGAACCATACTTCAATAATCTTTATTTACTGCTTCAAAAAAATAAAATAAAATAAATAAATAAATAAATAAAATTAACATTAAAATTAAAAAAAAAAATAAAAATCAGTTAAGGAGTGCACTAGGATTGATGCCCTCAAAGCTAAACTCTTATTTTGATTTCATGGGGTCATTAAACTGGAATTAAAATCTAGAAATATTGATAACAGACACAACAGAGAGAAACAGAGATAGACAGAATGGCAAAAAGAAAAGCATAGAGCCAGAGATCTTAACACAAGACATTACCATCATTAAACCAGCCCAGATGGCTCCTACACACAGTGATCTCTCTCCCTCTTGTCCTAAAATCAAATGTCTCATCCTTTTAATTCTCTTTTGTATCTGGGAATACTAAGTACAAGCTGTCAGAAATGTGCCAAAAACTTTGTTTTGCTTTTAGAAAACATTTTGCATCAGTAAAATTTTAAAAAGCCTTTTACAGTTTAGCCATTTACTGTTTGGGCTCATTGCTTAAAATCAAACCTGGAAATTAAAAGAAAATGTCAAGAGGTTAACGACAAAGCAAATTTGTGACAATGAGATGTTACAAGTGAAACTGCTTTAAAAAATAGTTCACCCAAAAATTAAAATTTGCTGAAAATTTGTTCACCCTCAGGCCATCCAAATTGTAGTTTGTTTCTTCATCAGAACAGATTTGGAGAAATTTAGCATTACACCACTTGTTCACCAATGGATCCTCTGCAGTGAATGGGTGCCGTCAGACTCAGAGTCCAAACAATTGATAAAACATCACAATAATCCACAAGTAATCCACAACACTCCAGTGTTTTAATTAACGTCATGTGAAGTGAAAAGGTGCATATTTGTAAGAAACAAATTCATCAAGATGCTTTTAACTCCAAACAGTTGACTAAAATATGAGCCCTCTATCCAATATTATTTTCTCCAGGGAAAAGCCTGTCCCATCTGAATCCGGAGAGAAATATGTACAGATCAAGCACAGTTTACAAGCCAAAACAGTCTAAAATAGTTCTAAACAAATATGTTGATGGATTTTGATCAGAGAGGACAACAGGGGATAGACTTATTCACTGGAGGAAGTGATATTTTGGATTAGTATTTTGGCCATAAACTATGGTTTAAAGTTAAAACCCTTTATGGATGTTGTTTACAAACCCATCTTTTTGCTTCACAAGACAATAGTTGATTGACAGATGGATTACTTGTAGATTACTGTGATGTTTTTATTAGCTGTTTGAACTCTCATTCTGACGGCACCCATTTACTCCAATGGTGAGTAACCTAATCCTAATCTATTCTTGGTAGAATAATTATGTATAAATCTATATTTAGTGAGCTTTATGCTAAAACAAGAAAAAAAATATTAACTTAAGACAAAATGTGTTGCATACAATGTTGCTTTTTAACAAATAGTTTGCTTATATCTATTTAGAATAAAGTAACAAACACATACAGTATTACAAATACATACAGTACAAGTAAAATACATTTTATGATAAAATATTACAATATCAAAATATATTAAATAATTTACAATGAAGTTTACAATGAAGTGCAGTGAATATTTGAGGATGTACAGATATTTTAACTGGAAAACGACAATTAAGAAAAGGAAATTTACAGTGCACTGTCAGGGACTTTACAGAGAAAGCCATTTGTAATTGCTCATAATTACCTGTAAACACTGTCAGGAACAGAAAGGGGCAGAAATGTGGACCTGGGGACCAAAGCGATCATTACTAGTCTCTTAAAGGTAAACCACAAAAACTTTGGTCCAAATTGCTGTGAATGTATTCAAGAATTTACGGCCTTCATAGATGAAGAATAGCACAGTGTGCTGTGTATAAATAGCTCAGCCTTCACAATGAAAGTTTTGTTTCTATCTCCGAATCCCCACTAGCAGCACTGCTTTCCATCATTCCATCGTCTCTTCATTCTGCCAAAACCCTCACAGCATTCATGATTGGCACAAATTTCTAACAGAGAGAGAGAGAGAGAGAGAGAGAGAGAGAGGAAGGGAGAAAGGGAGAGATGTACACTTGCCTCTAAGTGACCTTAGCATCCGTCAGAAAAATTCTTAAAGAATGGATGAGAACAATGACCTTGAGCTAGGGCCCCTGACAGCCGTGACGAATTTCAAGGACTTCAACACTTTTTAGGTGTTGCACTGTTGTTCTGCCAACACTGTATGATTTAATCCAGTTTGAGCAGTGACACAGGCTGGCAGTGCAGTCCCAGATGCAGGGACAGATTTCAGAAACAGGCCAGACGATGCATGTAGCCAATCTGGATTACGATAAGAGGCAGACAGAAGTGTCCCGTTCTGAATCTTGGAGTGTTGACTTCTGTTCTGAAGAGCAGACAGGGTGATTAGAATTGCAGAGCGCACTCCAAACAAATCTCAAACTGGTGCTGCATTTTAAACATGCTTTTAAAAATGCTCATTTTCGCTTACTGAATGAGTAACATGCACTCGTTTTTAAAGCCCAAATTAAAGTGTTTTTGTCAATAACTGTGCATTTCAGGTGTAACTAACTCTTGAAGATAATGAGAAACAGAGGGGGATAATGAGTAAGAATAAAAAATTAAAAGCAACATAAATTTGGTTTTGCTCCATCTCTCGTGTTCCTCAGGGCTTCTTTTTTAACTCGAGAGTCTAATGGTCTGAATAAAAGTTTAGATTTTTGTCAATAATGATGCAAAGGAAGGTTGTGAAGAAAAATTCATGCAATTTATCAAGACCGGTGCTGAATTTATTTAAATAAACAGATACTTTCAGACAGTGGTCATGTTTACATGCATACAGATATTTTGATGATAATACGATTTAACCAATATTAAGGTTTCTAAAATTTCACACATTTCTAAAAAATGTGCATGTATTAATAAGAATTAAACATTTATTTGTAACATTCATAATGGGTGAAATTCAAGTAAAAATAATTTTAAACAAGAATGAATGAAACAAACACAAATTGAAATAAAAATAAAAACAAAACAAGTGGTAATTAAAAATAAAATACCTTTATTTGCAAATTCACCTCATTCATGTGTTCTAATGTAAAGACATCAATGAGAAATATTTTTTAATTACATTTTTTTGATTTCTAAAATTCATTTTCTAAACTTCTAAAATAGCTATAAAAGGCTTAACTAAAAAAATATGTGCATGCAAACATGTCCAATCCTCTTAAATATGTTGGGTATGTTCATCTTAATGTTTCTCATTGATTCAAGCACAAAAAAAGACCACTCATGAGTGCTTTTTAGAGGGTTAACCTCTCAGTTCATGGATAAGTGTAATACGGATTGCAAATGGATTGCAAGTAACAGCAAACATCTCCAAAGCTGTCACATTCCCTATGCGAAAGGTAAAGATGAAAGGAAACAACATATATGTTGCCTACATGTGCACAGGAGGGCACAGCCACTACAGGTGCATCTCAATAAATTAGAATGTCGTGGAAAAGTTAATTTATTTCAGTAATTCAACTCAAATTGTGAAACTCGTGTATTAAATAAATTCAATGCACACAGATTGAAGTAGTTTAAGTCTTTGGTTCTTTTAATTGTGATGATTTTGGCTCACATTTAACAAAAACCCACCAATTCACTATCTCAACAAATTAGAATACTTCATAAGACCAATAAAAAAATCATTTTTAGTGAATTGTTGGCCTTCTGGAAAGTATGTTCATTTACTGTATATGTACTCAATACTTGGTAGGGGCTCTTTTTGCTTTAATTACTGCCTCAATTCGGCGTGGCATGGAGGTGATCAGTTTGTGGCACTGCTGAGGTGGTATGGAAGCCCAGGTTTCTTTGACAGTGGCCTTCAGCTCATCTGCATTTTTTGGTCTCTTGTTTCTCATTTTCCTCTTGACAATACCCCATAGATTCTCTATGGGGTTCTCTATGGGGTTCAGGTCTGGTGAGTTTGCCGGCCAGTCAAGCACACCAACACCATGGTCATTTAACCAACTTTTGGTGCTTTTGGCAGTGTGGGCAGATGCCAAATCCTGCCGGAAAATGAAATCAGCATCTTTAAAAAGCTGGTCAGCAGAAAAAAGCATGAAGTGCTCCAAAATTTCTTGGTAAACGGGTGCAGTGACTTTGGTTTTCAAAAAACACAATGGACCAACACCAGCAGATGACATTGCACCCCAAATCATCACAGACTGTGGAAACTTAACACTGGACTTCAAGCAGCTTGGGCTATGAAGCTCATAGCCCAAGTTGCTTGAAGTCCAGTGTTAAGTTTCCACAGTCTGTGATGATACTATACAGTATACAGTAAATGATACTCCACCCTTCCTCCAGACTCTAGGACCTTGGTTTCCAAATGAAATACAAAACTTGCTCTCATCTGAAAAGAGGACTTTGGACCACTGAGCAACAGTTCAGTTCTTCGTCTCCTTAGCCCAGGTAAGATGCACAAGAGGAATACGACAACTGTAGCCAAATTCCTTGACACGTCTGTGTGTGGTGGCTCTTGATGCCTTGACCCCAGCCTCAGTCCATTCCTTGTGAAGTTCACCCAAATTCTTGAATCGATTTTGCTTGACAATCCTCATAAGGCTGCGGTTCTCTCGGTTGGTTGTGCATCTTTTTCTTCCACACTTTTTCTTTCCACTCAACTTTCTGTTAACATGCTTGGATACAGCACTCTGTGAACAGCCAGCTTCTTTTGCAATGAATGTTTATGGCTTACCCTCCTTGTGAAGGGTGTCAATGATTGTCTTCTGGACAACTGTCAGATCAGCAGTCTTCCCCATGATTGTGTAGCCTAGTGAACCAAACTGAGAGACCATTTTGAAGGCTCAGGAAACCTTTGCAGGTGTTTTGAGTTGATTAGCTGATTGGCATGTCACCATATTCTAATTTGTTGAGATAGTGAATTGGTGGGTTTTTGTTAAATGTGAGCCAAAATCATCACAATTAAATGAACCAAAGACTTAAACTACTTCAGTCTGTGTGCACTGAATTTATTTAATACACGAGTTTCACAATTTGAGTTGAATTACTGAAATAAATGAACATTTCCACGACATTGTAATTTATTGAGATGCACCTGTATAGTTAGACCTTGTGGGAACTTGTGTCATTGTGAAAATGTACGAATCTGTGAACTTCCAGTTGCATCGAGTGAATATCAATTGATCGGTGTCCTTGAAGAAACTTGGAAACTAAAGAAGGGACAAAAAGAACATACCTGAGGCAAAGATCGGCCTTCTTTGTCAGTGGTACTTAGAGTAAATCTCCTATAGTAAATAAGAAGATCTGGTTCCTTTAAATACTTTTTTCCTGCGGAAATTGTTAATAATGACTGACAGCCATAACACCTATACACATGTGAAGAAAACCTTTCAAAAAGGTGTGCATTTGCATAAATAATAAGAATCCTCATAGCTGTTGAACAGCTGCTACCACTGGGAGCTTTCCAAAGTAATGAGTGATTACATTTACTGCAATCAGAGAACTTGCTGTTTTTCCAGCATGAGAATGCGCCATCTGACAATATGAGCACAAAATGTAAAGTTGGCGTATGTGTGTGTGTGTGTGTGTGTGTGATTGTGAGAATATATGGTTAGTGTTGGGGAAAGTTACTTCTATCTATCTATCTATCTATCTATCTATCTATCTATGCTTTTGCAAGTGAATGTTTAAGGTTTTCTAGTTAAAATTACAATTACAAATTCAGAAACTGAATTAATTTAATAGGCATTAAATTTTGCATGATGCTTAATTGTTTTATCATTTTTGAGGCGGGGAAAAAAAATCACACAGTGTTTCTATTGTTAACTAAAATGAAAACTTAAAAATAGTTTTCATTAAAATAATTGGAAATAAAATAGAAATATTAAATAAAAAAAATAAAATAAAAATAAAAAAGAAATAAAAAAGAAAAAGTAATAAAAAAAAAATTAACTTGGAAAAAGTTGAATGAAAATCAAAAATGTTACCTTAGCAACCAAACGAAATAAGTTCAAATTCAAGTACTAAAAAGACAACTTAATCTGAAATGAAAATAAATAAAAGCGAAACAGAAATAAGTAAGAAAAATGATAAATGCACATATAAATTCCTAAAAATTAAAAACTAAATTAAAATGAAAACTGAAAATATTCTAATAAAATCTACTTCATTATTAAGTGTTATTTTTTTGTGTTTTTGAGTAGTGGTAAAAGGTCTGTATGTGTTTAATGATCAGTTATGTTTGACATTTAAAAAAGTTTCTGTTATGTTGAAGTTGTGGTCACCACTGTGCTGAAAAGTGGAGCTTCTGGCTATAGGTTGTGGGTGGCTACATGACTTAAGTTCTAGTGTATGTTGCTCTAATGTCAACGCAGTGACGAATAAACACTTACTTGTTCACTGCAGACATTTGCTATCCAATAGAAGTTATTTTTAAACATACAATAAAAATCAAAAGTTCATATTACTCACTTTTTATATGATGTAATATATTGATGCATGTTAGATTTTACTTAAGTTCTTTTAGTGTACCATAGCTGTTAAATTTAGGTAGTCTTTATGCAACACATACAGCAGGGTGAAATCTTAAAAAAATTAAGGTTGAACCACATATGTCACATGCACTATTTTAACAATGTCCTTAATACTTTTCTGGGCCTTGTATGTGGTAGTTTCGTTGCTGTCTATGCAGGGTCATTTCATCAAAAATATCTTAATTTGTGTTTCGAAAATGAACAAGTTCTTACAGGTTAGGAACGACATGAGGGTGAGTAATTAATGATAGAGAATTTTCATTTTTGGGTGAACTATCCATTTAAGTGCAAATTGTTACCTCAATTTTATTGAGTAGATTCTATAGGTTTCTTTTTATAGTGTGCAAAGGTATATAAATAATACTAAAACAACTCTGATTTAATGTATTTAATCGTCAGTCCTGCTGAAAAGGTAACATGAATTACACTAGAATGTGTGTATGTGTCTTAGATGTCTGGACTGTGACCACCCTCACCTTTCCTGCCCACAGATCTATTAGAACAGGGGTCACCAAGTTCGGTCCTGGAGGGCCAGTGTCCTGCAGAGTTTAGCTCCAACCCTAATCAAACACACCTGAAGCAGCTAATCTAGGTCTTACTAGGTATACTTGAAACTTCCAGGCAGGTGTGTTGAGGCAAGTTGGAGCTAAACTCTGCAGGACACCGGCCTTCCAGGATCAAGTTTGATGACCCCTGTATTAGAACATAGAACGTCTCCACCTGACAGTTTGCCGGCTCTCCTTGTCTTTAATTTGAGCTTCCCGTTACAGGTGTCATTCTTCTGCTCTGCGCTGTCAGCCCCCTGTCCATTACAGCGGTCAGCACTGCTCAGAACTCTGGGAGAAATTGCCTATGTCTTAAGTCAAATTACAGGCAGGCTACTGCAATTCCGTTCAACCTGATGGGAGAAGGAAAATAGACAGTGGGTTGAAAAAACACATGGCAGGAAGTCCAAATGAGTCTGGATTCATAATAACTGGAGTCTATGCTCATATTGAAAGACTGTATCCTACGAAATGTCCAGGGAAAATAAGCAATATACTTATCTGACGCTTCCCCTGCTGTCTGAAAATATTGAAAAATTTAAGACGTTCCGTTGGACTAATATTTGTTCCGTGAACAGTCTTAGAAATGTCTGAAAGCAGAATAAGGCTTTCGGTTCCCTGTCCTGAGGCCTTTAAAAACAGCACAACACATGCATACTAAGCAATATCTCCGTTCGATGAAAAATAGCAATCACCATGATGGGCGGCGAGAGAAATACTGATATCTTGTGAGTTATGGGCATCCAGGGCAGATGAAAGTAACTTCCTTGCTCTATTCGGAATATCATTATTCCACAGATGCTCCGGGGCTCATTTCAATAGACCACAGTGGCCATATTTTAGCTTGACAGTTGAGTGACTATATCAGCAACAGATAATGACACTACAGCTAATATCAGCTTCAGCTGCTGTGAATGGTGACAGGTGAGGCATCGCTTTATAATGCTATTGAAGATTTATCACCTGATTAACCTCTGCTTTAGGTTGTTAGTAGTATAAATAATTGAGGTTTGAGCTGACACTTAGAACATGGTAGTAATTTGAGTGGAAATAATTTAGATGGAATGTGGACATCCATTCGTGGACTTCTGGTTGGTGTATCACACTCTGATCGGCACAGAAATGATGGTGGTTGGATTGCACAACTGTTTTGAACATTTTAAGAATCTTTCCCTACTTGCAACACAACAAAATATGCTAATAATGCTAAAAAGGACTCAGATGCCAGGCCAAAGTTCTTAAGTCTTTTTGAAATCACTCTTGTTCTGGGAAAGGATATCACAAGAGATATGTTAAAGGTTAGTGTTATCACCTTTTGTTCTCGGATTCAGAATTTCTCACAATAGCCGATATTAGACAGAAATAACAGCTTGCCTCGTTGTCTATATAAATAGCTAACTGCTAAGGCAGCATCTTAAATTAAACGTTACTTTATTTTACTTTATTACGTTTCAATTGTTCTTCATGGGAACCAACTATGTTTATAGACACTTACTATACGTGTACCAAACAAATAGCGAGGTTAGCATGTTGCTGAGCTAACAACTCTCTAGGATTCTCTCTAACAATACTCTAAAAAGTACTCTCAAATACAAAAAAGTACAACTTTTAATTTAAAAATGAAAACAATTGTTTTTAATTGAATTATTTTCAAATAAAAACTGTTCAACAATGACAAAATAAAATGCATTTATATATTTACAAAAAATGCTATTCAAATGTTTGCAAACAGTAAGAGTTATTTTAAAAGAAATTAATACTTTTATTTAGCAAGGACACAATATATGTATCAGAAGTGACAGTAGAGACATTGATAATGTTATGGAAATATTTCTGTTTTGAATAAATGCTGTTATTTTGAACTTCCTATACATCCTGAAAAAGTTTCCCAAAAAAGTCAATAAAATAAAATAAAATTTAGAATATTAGAATGATTTCTGAAGGATCATGTGGCACTAAAGACTGGACTAATAACTACTGACAATTCAGCTTTGCCATCATGGGGTTAAATCACATTTTAAAATATAATAAAATAGAAAATTGTCACGTGCACACACGAGGGATGAACGAGGAAACTCAAAATACAGTCTTTAATAAATCCAGAACAGACAGGGCAAGACAAGGCAGGGCTGAAACAGACAGGAACACCACGAGTAGGAAATAAATACACATGATAATTAACTAAACACAGCTGAATGAAATCATAACAATCAAACTTGACGAGGACAAGAACAGGAAGTACCAAATAAGGGCATGGAGGGAAACACATGACACACACGACAGACATGACTGTGACAAACATATAATATTTCACTATTTTTATTGAATAAATCCCACCTACGTGACCATAAGTGACTTATGAAAAACATTTTAAATATCTTATAGACCTAAAACTTTCGAATAGTAGAATACAAAAATGCATTTATTTAATATATACTCAATATTTCGCTCCACTCTATATGCCAACTAGGATAAAAATTATGGAAAAGGTTTCTGGGATTGCCTTATCTATGAAGCACACATGAAGTGCTGCTTAACATTTTAGCCACGAGGTATTTTATGAGCATAATTTAGCTACCTACTGTTTGGAACAGCTATCATATAAGCGGTGTCCCTATAATGCCTATAAATATCACCTAGGTGGGCAGCTCACTAGGCTTTGGAACAGAGCTAATTTGTTGGCTGACAAATTACAGCTGTTTAAGTGATACGTTGACACATTACTCAGGCTTCATCAACTCATTACTTCACGTCAAACAAGCAACAGTTCTGAGCAGGGTTATAAGTCATTTCCCCTCAAGGAGTCTGAGCTCCTCCATGCGAGACGCTCCTTAAATGTATTAAAAACCTTTATACCCCAAGTCTGATGTGGATTAAAATAAACACTTGGAGTTTGAATGGGTCGCTGACTTTGTAGAGAACGCCTTTCTGGGCATCTTGTCTTTGGACTGCAATCTATTGTCAAGCCCCAGCAGCCCATTGACACAGCCATTGATTTCCTGATTAATGTACCTCTCTGTCATTGGTGTTTAGAGCAGTAGACATCATTTTAATGTGTGCATGATCAATAGCTCCATCAGCGCTGAAAATTTCCAGCAGGCAGACAGCGGGAGATGCTGGTCTGCACTGCACAACCCCTTTAACACACAGAGCGGAGCTCCTCTGCCCTCCGTCCCTTGTTATGAATCTCATATGTATGAACTATGAAATGCGATCAAATCGGCATTTGATTTTGAGCATGTTGGCTTTATAGAAAATGAGTATAGGTTAGTCTAAATATTCAAACAGATCAATAGCACCATATCCAGCAACTTTAACTTTGATAATGCACTGATCTATCTATCTATCTATCTATCTATCTGTCTGTCTGTCTATCTGTCTGTTTACCTATTTATCTATCTAGTATGGGAGAAATTTTTCCTCCAAAAATTGACAATTATCATTATTTTCTCATCCCCATGTCATTCTAAATCTGTATGACTCAGGATTATTATAATGAACTAAAAACTAAAACCTTAAATAAATAAAAATAAAAAAATAATAAATAAAAATAAATAAATAAATACTCATTTAAATTAACTGTTAGTTTAAAAAAAAGTGTCAAGTTTAAGCTGAAGTACTAAAAAATGTAAAAAAAATAAATAAAAATAAACTAAAACTTAAAAAAATAGATCTGTATTTAAAAAACTAAAACTAATAAAAATCATCAAAACACACAACAAGATTACAAAAACTTTAACAAATTAAAACGAAAACAGAAAATATAAAAAAATCTAATTCAAAATAAAAACTATAATGGTATATCAATGACATTAAAATAACACTGGTATGACTTTCTTCTGTGGAACAAAAGATAAAATATCTATGTATTGTTGTTTATAGAAAGTTATTTTTTTTTCTGTAATATTACATTAGATACTTATTTTTCAGGAATGTGCTGTTTTGCCATTTTATAACAAATAACTAATATTTTACAATAACTTTTTCCCTGCCATTATCTTGAAGCTCCAGTAATATTACACAATAATATACAAATTAATCTCCATTATGATTAGAGCAGCAACTGAGAGTTTAATTTTCACATATTTGGCAACAGATTAATTTCTCCTGTTCATATTTATTTTTTTATATCTTTCCCATCATAAATATTTAATCATCATACTATAAACAATCTCATAAAAGTTCTGGTCTATGAATAACCAGCAACTTCATGAAAATATTTTCCATTTAATCACAGGTGACCTTATAATATGCTTCCAGTATTGTGAAATCTAAATATGCAGCAGTGATATGCAACTGAATTAATGTGATTTACAATATCTACTTGAATTGTCATTATATACTACGCAGTCATGCAGTTACTGTACATGTATGATCAGCAAATGCTGCTATGATAGAGAAAATCAGACCACAACTAAATGGATTTTGCAAGACTTTATTCTGACTTAACAATGTTTCTATGCATTCTTTACAATTCTGATTAATTCATGCAACAACACAGCAATGCAGGCCTGAGTAAAAATGTCTTTATATTTCCATCATTACATTTAGGCCCTCAGTAAGATTGTTTCTATCATCAGTTGGATTCACATATAGACAGATGGAGAAATGACAGAAGTAGAGGTGAACTACAACAACAACAACATTTATTTATAGAGCACATTTAAACAACCGAGTTTGACCAAAGTGCTTTACAAAGAACAAAACACACATAAAATAAAATAGTAACAAGGAAATCAACAAACAAGTAAAATCAGCACAGTACAGTAAAAGAACCAGGAAACATACTAAGGAGTCTTATAAGCCACGGTGAAAAAATATGTCTTTAGATAAGATTTAAAAATACTAATAGATGCGGCACTTCTGATAAAGGGAGGAAGGCTATTCCAAAGCTTCGGCCCCGTAGTAGCGAAGGCACGATCACCACGATTTTTAAGTTTAACTCTAGGGACAATGAGTAGGCCAAGGTCACAAGATCTCACGGTTCTAGACGGAGTATATGGAAGCAGCAGATCAGTTAAGTATTGAGGAGCCAGATTATTGAGGGCTTTGTAAACAAATAATAAGATTTTAAAATCAATCCTATACTACTTACTATGTATTGCAGTAGTGATGTCTGCACAACTGAAAAAAAAAAAAAAAGGCATGAAAATCCATTTCCATAGAAACTGCTATTCATTTGAGGCAAGCTGTAGATATATTTTTTTAAATTACATTTTCCTTGAGAGTGTTTAGGTTATAGGTTATGACATAACAGCTAACACAACATCATTTTAACATAACCAACCAAATGAAATTTATTTTTGCTATAAAGGATCTCAAAGAGTAAACATTTCAATAAAGTACAGGTAAATAAAAGTTTAAGGCAAACACGAAAAAGCGATAGGATCCAACATAATACTACACATTCTAAAAAGCTATAAATGGTTTAAGAGGCATTTTGTGCATCATTTCTGGAGATTATTTTGCACAACAGAGTATGTCACATATTTCCTCCTTTACTTTTCTTTCCCAATCCAAAACCTGCCACACAAGAAGCAATATCAGCCCCGGTCCCCCACTGTGCATCAGCCCTGAGCCTTTTTATTGACATTAAGCAGGAGAAAGTCATCGGTCTTAATGCAGAGCTGCTCTGGTGGGAAGTATACTTCAAATTAGGCTCGGCTTTTGAAATGCTAGTGCCGTTCTCCAGAAGAGGGTGGGGTCGGGTGCTGGTGGGGCAGCTCTCGCTCCAGGGCATCCCTTGGAACATCTCTGAGCATCACAAAGCAGACAGAATGTCTGAAGTAAAGCTTCCAGGTGTCTAACTGAAAGCGCCAAGCCCTCTGAGAGTTTTCCTTCATTCACACCAGGACTTTTTGCTTTTATTTCTCTGGAATAAAACTTTGCAAAATTTGCCACTTTTAAAGCCTTAAGGTATTCCAGAAAGCCAAGCTATCTGTGATGTGCTGAAAATCAAACTGAAACCTCAGATATATTCAACTAATTATATATACAGACCATGCAGGACGTCAAATATTGGAAGCTTTTTGTACGAATTTGTTTTGTTTATGTATTTACTGTGCATTTTCTGCAGTAATACGAGAAAAGATGTGCTTCTGTTGCGGTGTTTGTCTGGCCAAGTATAATTTTTTATCCTGTGCATCAAAAATTTTAACCTGCTTCTCCTCTCTGTTACAGTGTACAGTGGCCTAAAAGTCTAAAAGTATTTAGACATGCATTTAGACATAATTGACAAATGCATATCATTTGGCAAATACACTAACTTTCAAAGTATGGTGGTTAGTAAGATTTATTTATTTATTTATTGTTAATGTAATAATATATAATATGTATGTAATAAAATGTAATAATAATAATAATAATAAGGAATACTATTAATAATAGCAATTTTATTAACATTTAAAATAACTGTTTTTTTATTTCAGTATATTTTAATATGCAATTTATTCATCTGATGAAAAGCTGAATTTTCAACATCATTACTTCAGTCTTCAGTGTCAAATAATCTTCAGAAATCATTTGAATATGCTGATTTGGTGCTCAACAAACATCAGTGTTAAAAACAGTTATTTTGTTTAATATGTATAATTTTTGTTCAACAAAGCATTTATTTGATTTTTTTTGTAACATTACAAATGTTTTACTGTAATTTTTTACATTAATTTTAAGTGTCCTTGCTAAAAAAAAAAGTATTCATTTTTTGTAATAATTGGAAAATTGTTATTGCACTTATATTGTAAATATAAACATAAAAACGTATAATTATTGAACATATTGTCATTGAAAATAACATTTAAATATAATAAATATATTTAAAATTTGTAACAATATTTACACAAAAAAAATTATTAGGTTAGTGGTATCAATTTATTTATTTATTTATTTTAAATACTTCTACAATCTGTCAGTGTGTGTGTATTCACACCAGTTTATATAGTTGTGGTATAATAGCAATTTTATTCAGCGCCTACTGTTAATGGCATGAAAACAAAAATAAATTATGGTTGGTCACTTAAAATGTCAGTCAGCCATTCTTTTTGACTTATCCAGAAGCCATCTGTTTTGATATTTTATCTAATACAAAGACATTTATATATATTTTAAGAGTAGTTTAAGTACATTCACAACATTATGGATACTGTACATTTGAGAATATGGTTTTTCGCTATCGAGAAAGTAGTATCCACACTATCATGCATACAGTCAGTTATGTTGAAATTGGAATTACTTTTAGGATTTCAAGCAAAATCCTTTTATTTTTTTTGTGCAGTGTAAACAGCATGGAAGCTGAGATTTGACCTTGCAAAACACTTGCTGTGAGGCAAGACATTTACTTGGAATCAGCTCAGTGAATCCTTCATCAGACATCCTCTAACGAGAAGTCAATCAGCGCTCGAGAGAGTAATTGCGTGCTGTCAATACTCAATCAAGAAATGGCTGCCGGTGGAATAATGTTTGGATTTGATCTCGGCTAGTAATGCCATCCAGGTTCACGCTCTCTCTGCTGCACGAGCGCAACGCACAGGATATCATGTAGGTTTAACGTTATTAAAGAAAACACGCAAATAAGCTCAAGCCACTGCAACGACCGAGTTGCCAACTTTGACCCGGAGACCTATTTCCTCAATTTCACCCTGAGCTTAGCAATGATTTCTGAACAGCGTCTTAAGTAGACTGCAATCCGATTGGTTATGGTTTTCATGACAGCCTATAAAGGATAGAGTTAAATCCCACCCCATCATTAGATCCAGTCAGCACATACGAACCCCTGGTGTGCAGACAGAGACAGATGTTGCTATGAATGTTGACCCTGTAAGGAAAAACAATCATTGGTATATTAGACAAAATTCTAAAAGCATTTCTGTGCCACAATGAATTACATCACCTATATCGGTTAGCATTAATATAACTATTTCTCCTGAAAAATAAAATTCCTCAATCCCAAGTCCTCTTATTCAATAAGATACAGTGTAATCTCTAAAATGCTGCAATACCTTTAGATTGTGTTTAGGGGCTTCTTGCTGCTCAAGTCAGAGTTACCTCACTCAGATCAATACATTTTGATGTTATTATCTGTCTCTTTTTGATTTATGTGGAAATATCTGGGACCTGAAAGTGAACTATTGTTAAGACAGAGTCATTTTTCTCTCTAATCACAGACGTACACATGAATTACTGATGACAGAGAATAGCGTATGCACTTTGCGTCCAATGGATGCTCTCCAAAATGGCGCTATGCTGACACAGAGAGACAAATTGTTGAATAAATGTCATTATTTTTATTTTCTTTGCATACAAAAAGTATTCTCGTCGCTTCATAAAATTCAGATTGAACCACTGATGGCAGATGGACTATTTTGATGATATTTTTTATACTTTTCTGTGCCTTGACAGTGTAATTTACTTGGCAGTCAATGGGACAGTCACCATTGACAGTCACCAGTCACCATTCCCGGTTTTCATCCAAAATATCTTAAATTGTGTTCCGAAGATGAACAAAGCTTTTATGGGTTTGGAACGACATGGGGGTAAGTGATTAATGACAAAATTTTCATTTTGGGGTGGAGTATCCCCTTAACCAATGCAGTCTGAGCCGGAAAGGGAATTGATTAGTTCATCTCTCGAGTCTTTCGAGTCGTTCGTTCTTTTGTCATGTGACGTCACAGCATTGGATAGAGAAATTAGTTAATTTACAACCTTCCTTACAAATGGGTGCATAGTTATTATCATCATCATTATAATTATTATTTACACTTACAGTTACGTGATGTGTTTCTGGTCTCAAATTGTAGCTTTTTATTTCTTACAGTTTATAAATGTGTGAATTTCTGTCATGATGTTTTTTTTTTTTTCCCATAACACTGAATGTGGTAACAAAGGTAATAAAGAGTTGGTTATTATTATTAAGTCTCTTTCTGGCTCAGACTGCATTGGTTATGTTTATGAGGCTGTCACGTGATGAACGAATGACTCAAACCCGAAGACTCGAGAGATGAACTAATCAATTCTCTTTCCGGCTCAGACTGCATTGGTTAAGCTTATGAGGCTGTCACGTGATGAACGAACGACTCGAAAACCCGAAGACTCGAAACAGGCAAACTACTAGACTAATTCCAGTACAGAACCTATAAGATGTTGTGCATGCGTGACTGAACGAATCACTCCCCGAGACGACTCGTTCTTCCCGAGACACATTAAAGATTCGTTCAAAAATGAAGGAATCGTTCAAGAACGACCCATCACTAGTTCCAAGATGGCGGCAGCATCTACGTGCCTGGAGTGGTTGAATAGGGCGTCTATATATGTCTATGGTCTCTACCCCGCCTGCAGCGAAATCGCCCGCATTTTGCCTCTCTCTAACGTTAAATATATACGTTATCTCACTGAAAATGAGCTAGAAAAAATTAGCTAACTTAAGTTAGACACTGACTGGCGCATCCTGTGTGGAAGGGCAATTCACACGGTCAACAAAGTTTCAATGTACAAACTGTGGAAATACCTCCTTTAAAAAAAGGCCTACTGATTGTTGGCCACCAGTTCTTAAATACACTACGAAAATCTAGTGGAAATATCGCCTACTTGAAAACAAATATAAAATTTTGCTGAACTTTTCAGTAAATCGGTGTTCGTCTGAGATGAGGCGACTGTTGGCTCAGCTGCTGAATCTTTCAGATTTGGCGCTCAATTCAATTTCTTCTTTTACAGCAGTTTGTCATCCCTCTCAATGATGCAATACCACCACCATCTGTTCTGGAGTGCCCCGGTTGTGTCAAAACGGTCAAAACTCAATTAGATTGATTTCAGTTTTAGATTCAATCAATTTCAATCAACGTGATAGAAATGTGTACATTCAACACTCAATATTAACAATTGGAATCTACTTGATTAAAGCATGTTCACAACAGAAATATAAATTAATCGTGTTGTACATACGTTTCATTTGTGTAATGTCAAAGACCTGCTATGTTCATTTTTTTCAGTGCATCTGGACAGAGAGAACCAATTAATTAATTTAAAAAAACAAAACAAACTTATAGTAATAAACATTTTTTCAAATGCTTTTATAATAATAATAATAATAATAATAATAATAATAATAATAGATACGTCAAATTATTTAAAAATGTATAATTAATTAATAAAAAAATACAAAAAGTAAATCATTTTTATAATTTCAAATTACAAAAGTAAAAATGTGAGAGAAAATGTAACCTTTGATTTAAGAAATTGTGAAAAATCTACAATAATAAATGTTTAACAATACTTTTAAAATATTAAATCAAATCCTACAACAATAATAATATGTAAAATTAATTTAAAAAGGTATAATTAATTATTAATAAAAAAATACAAAATAAAGTAAATAATTTTTATAATTTAAAATTACAAAAGTAAAAATGTGAGAGAAAATGTAATCTTTGGTTTACGAAATTGTGAGAAATCTATAATAATAAATGTTTAACAATACTTTTAAACTATTAAATCAAATGCTGTAATAATAATAATAGTAAATACATGTCAAATTAATTATTTAAAAATATAGAATTAATTATGAATAAAAATATAAAATAAAAAAGTAAATCATTTTTATAATTTAAAATTACAAAAGTAAAAATGTGAGACAAAATTGTGAGAAATCTATAATAATAAACAAGTTTTTTAATAATACTTTTTTATACATTTCTAATAATAAATTTGATAATTATTTATTTAATTTCTTAATAATTTATAGATAATTGTAAATAATTTATTTAAAAACATTAAATAAATGTTTTATCTATTTTACATTTATACTTGTTTTATTGAGCACCAGTGAAAATGTTGGCAAGGCAAATAAAAATCTAAACTACTGGTCAGAGTGAGCAGAAAAAAAGCAGAAAAAATATACTCTTTGTTACAATATTACTTTATTAATCAACCCGTTTTATTAACTACATAAATATACTGTTGCATCCTTTAAGACATTGTACAACAACAAATTACATTTAGTCATTCCTTAAATGTAAGTTGCTAAATAAGTTAAAGCACCTATTTATTACATATAATTCATAGAAGTGCTTTGGTGAGTAAAAAATCAGTTGAATGTACTTTACCGCTTAGAATGCTGACACTACAGGCCAGGTACCTTTAACCAGTCCATTTCTGGCGAGAACTTAAAGCTTAATCAATGCATGTCAGACACAGAGAAGGCCGGAAGGCCATGAAGATGCTGCTGGGATGGATCCACATTTTCCATTAAGAATACTGTCTGTTAAAATAATC